>NKZI01001721.1:0-34900 GCA_002370645.1 Metschnikowia sp. 00-154.1 | reverse complement strand
TGACTGTTCCCTATGAGGGATGGATCCTAGATGAGGCTCCATCCCTGCAGGCACGTATCTATTTTCTCAGTGAGGTATCAGAACAAGTACTACAATATGCTCATCGAGCTCGTTGTACTATACTACGTACTACAGTATACTCACTATACTCACTATACACAATGTACACCTTGTACTTCCCTGTACACCTTGTACTTCCCTGTACTCTATGTACTATACCAAGTACTACAATATGCTCATTGAGCTCGTTGTACTATACTACGCACTACAATATACTCACTATTCTCTATTTACTATATTGTGTTCTATGTACTATACTTCGTACTACACTATACTCTGTTAGGAAAAATCTAATGAGAGCTAGAATTGAGTATTTAGTGCTGATGGATCCTACTAGCGAGGCTAAGCTGGAGAGTGGCCTCAACCCGTAACATACATTCTTAACTCCATACATTCTTAACTCCATCCATTCTTAACTCCATACATTCTTAACTCCATCCATTCTTAACTCCATCCATTCTTAACTCCATCATTCTTAACCAGGTTGTTCCCCAAAGACAATAGGGTATTGGAGCTCCATAGTCTTGACCGTTTCATATAAGCTAATGTAGGTTTGCAACGCTATTCTACCATTTAGAATCCCATGTTCCCACTAAATGGTATACTTAGGGTCTCAAAAATCTGCTTAGCTTCGAGTGCATCACTGAGAATTTTATCCCTAAATGGTTCAATATATTGGTGGTTCTTCTCTGGAGATGTACTCCAGCTAAGTTCAACAAGTAGTCGTGTCTAGTATGCAGTTTGGAAATAGTGGATGAATGAAGAGGTTAGTTAGTGTTAGTTAGTGTCAGTCAGTGTTAGTCAGTGTTAGTCAGTGTCAGTCAGTGTCAGTCAGTGTCAGTCAGTGTTGGTCAGTGTTAGTCAGTGTTAATCAGTGTTAGTCACGTGATTACACAGTTTGAGTGTAGAGATAACGCTGCCATAGTCAGGAACTGTCAACAAGTACATTCGATGCGGAATTATGGCATTAAGCGCGACAGTGAAAGAGGTCATATGGACAGTCAACTTATTCGAGGAATTCGGGATAACGACGGTAGAGATACCTAAGATCTTGGAAGACAACAATGGAGTTGTATTGACGATCAATGGAACGGGTAGTACCCAAAGCAAAAACAAGTATGTGGACATTAAGGAAAAATATGTTCAGGACAGGGTGAAAAGGGGTGAGGCTACCGTCGAATACATCCCTACGGAAGATAATATCGCCGACGCTCTAACCAAACCCCTACAGTCCAATGCTTTCCAAAGACACCTATCTTCCCTAGGGTTTGACAGCAACCACCACATTCGGTCAACCACCACATTCGGTCAACCACCACATTCAGTCAATCACCATGGAAGAAAACAACAACGAATCACGAAACTTGAGTGACATGATTCAGGGGAGTGTCAACAAGTACCTAGCGAGAATTGATGCACGGTACTTCGTGGATATGTTGTATGCAGACATGTGACGTACTATGTGCAGGTCGCCCACCTCGCACCTCAGTTAAGACTTTGGTCTTGTAAGGTACAACTTACTTATCCCTGTATACTAATACATACTAAAACACAAGTTGAAAGGAACAGTCATGTTTGTTGTCTATTAACTCCAAGAGATATGGAGCATTAGTAGTCATAGATGTTTCTTTGGAAGTCTTAAGATGTGTTACTGATCTATACTAGAAGGTCCGTAGTATTCTGGTAAATGATGATACCGCTCAACCAAGAGCGGACTCTCCTCTATGTATACCTTTCCATCCTGGAATCCTTCTTCCTGCACAGGACTTGTTAATACATTGTCTCTGAGGCAAACCTGACTCCTCCTGACGACCAGACGCAGTTGTAATGCTAGCCTTCACTCATACGTCCTATACTGCATGTAACATCTTGCCTGCACACACGAGTTCGAGCATCTTGCATATTCAACATTAGTCACGTAATTAGTCTTGCTTACATCTTCTTTTGCCCTAACTATCGCCTTGAATATGTTCGATTTGGTGCGCCAGATGCATAAGAAGGGATGTAAGCGTCAAAGAAGAACCCCGACCGCGATTCAAATGAGCCAATGCGATTCAAGAAGTGAAGCTCATTTCGAAGACCAGCTGTTTTAGGAAAGTATCCGGAGGGATTACCCGAAACAGCCAGACAAGTATTTAAGAACTTACAGGTCCGCCTGATTAGATCCTTAGGGATTCCTCTAAGTCATACAACCGTATTCGAATATACAACAGATACATAACTTTTTTTAATATCCCGCCGACCTGCTGAAAAGTTTCCAACATACTCATTATATTCTATTTACTCTACTACGTACTACACTATACTCATTATACTACACTATACTACAAGATACTTATATTTTTACGGTACTCTACTAATCAAGAGTACTCTACTAATCAACAGTACTCTACTAATCAACAGTACTCTACTAATCAACAGTACTCTACTAATCAACAGTACTCTACTAATCAACAGTACTCTACTAATCAAGAGTACTCTACTAATCAACAGTACTCTACTAATCAAGTACAATACTCTACTAATGCTGTGATTACACTAGTTGTCAGATCCACCATAGGTAGTGATCTTCTATGAAAGTATTATGAAGTCTCTCTGCCCGATCCTAACGAGGTCTATTGCAAACATCATATCACGGCGTTCGGCCATCGACAATCATGGCCTGGTTTCTAAGATGCCAGAACAATCATTACCATTCTTCGGGTGAAGAGTTTTTTAATGACTCGTTTCTCTTCAATTGATATATAATTCACACTGGTTCCACTTTCTAAGGAATCATCACCGAACAAAATAGATAACTTAGTACATAACTTTCAACATGAATCTAGTATTCTACTAATCAACAGTACTCTACTAATCAACTTTCAACTTATGAAATCATTGCGTGATCGCAAATTGCAGAACCTTATCATACCAGGAATATACCTAGGAAGCAGTAATACCAAAAGTGCACTTCACAGCGTCTGGACGAACTTCAACATCCCTGGCGAAGGCATCAAAGTACTACTAGCAACCAACTTTAACTTCAACGACCCGTTCGACAACATGCACATGGCTGACGACGCTGCTGAGAACATACGACAAACTGTGAAGAAACAACCGAAACTCACAGATCCTATACCGTCGCACTACCCAAATGTTACGCTACGGACACCGAGACTGAACGCTCCCGCCGAGATAAAGAAAACACGCATACCACGGCCGACAAACCAACGACCAATACTAGTGGAACCAATCATCTCGGTTGAGGAAGGACAAGCAATGGCTGATGAAATACAGGAACATCAGTCACTTGGCCAATTACTCCAGAAGGCAGGCATCGACATAAAGAACCTTGATTCACTAGTTTCAACCTATGTTTTAGTATATATTGATATACAGGGATATGTAAGTTCTACCTTACAACACCAAAGTACGATAGGTGCTGAAGTGGATGAAAACTCTTCACCCAGTAGTTTCCTGCACATAATGCTATCACTGGTCTGCATACAACACATCAGCGAAGTACCTTGACTCCATGCCAGGTACTTGTTGACAACTAGCGAAAGGCTCAACAGACTACCACCCCGAGATTAATGAACTCGAGAATCGAACCTCCAAGTTAGAAGAACTACAAGCATCTTACAAAAGATCTGAAGATGCCATCACCCGACTCCTCTGGGATCTTCCAACGGACCGTCTCAACTTACATATAGTACTTCACAGACGTGCATATAACATATCCACGAAGTACCTTAGATCCGTACTTGCTAAGTACTCGTTGACATCAACAGTACTCTACTTTTCAACTTATGTTTTAGTATATCTTGATATACAGGAATATGTAAGTTCTACCTTACAAAACCAAAGTTCTACATGAATTGTGAGACAGGTGAAAACCCTTCACTCGACATGTTGAAAAACGGCGATTGAGAGAGCGTGCTATGATATTCACGGGCTAGCGAAATAGCAGACAATCAGTTTTCCTGGACAATTAATTGTTGAAGAAGCCATTACACTTCGATTTCCCAGTTCCAATCCAATCACTCCACGGCGGTTCCGTGGACATCGCAGAAACCCTCCACAGAAGCCTCACAGCAGCTCTGGCTGCTCACCAAGCTTCCATTGGCAAAGCCAAAACCTATTTTGACAAAAAACACAAGGACTTCAAGTTCTAGGCAAGTGAAAATGTTTATGTTGATCTCAACTGTCTCGCTGGTTTCACGGATGCACGAAATTCCCGACTCGCACCAAAACTCCGGTCCAAGTTCGCCGGCCCCTACGAAATTGATATAGTTGAGTCACCAGTCAACTACCGACTCGCCATGCCCACGCAATACAAAGGCAGCATGGTGCTCCATATTAGCCAAAAAGACTACGCCTACAAAAGGAAATCCCAGAAGAATACTTGACACCACTACCAACCGACGTCGGACTCAAACGGTACAAAGACGGGTCCGAGCTCGTTGAAGTGGAGAAAATTCTCGGACATAACAAAATTAGCCGGGGCTATCTTTTATCGGTACGTTGCAGACGTACCACCAAGCACCCCCCAAGGCGAGATCATCAAAGTGAGAGCTGGAAATTTGAAATCAACCGCACCTCTGCTCTATCAGGCATATGCACAAAAACATGGCCTTCCATAAAAAGGTGCCCCCATCCCATTTTATAATTTGATAATTCAATCAATATCAACTCCCTCAGCTATATCAACATGCCTCCAAGAACCAGACCCACCAAAAGATCTCGTATTGATAATACTCCGATGAGCACTGAAACCTCTTCTCAATCTTCTCCTGAAGTAAACACTTTTCCCGATGTATTTAGATATCTTGATGAGACTATGAGGTCAGTCAGTGTCTTATAATATGAAACATCCTCTGGATATTACCCCCTGGTTAATTACCGGACCTCCTGGTGCCGCAACTGTCGTTTCGGATCTGGTGTTATCTTCTCTACAAACCATCCAATATGGTAGGTCCCATAAGTGTTTTTGTCAACGAGTACTTAGCAGGTACGGACCTAAGGTATTTCGCTGATGTGTTGTATGCAGACCAGTGATAGCAATATATGCAGGAAACTACTGGGTGAAAACTCTTCATCCACTTCAGCACATATCGCACTTCGGTCTTGTAAGGTACAACTTACATATTCCTGTATATCAATATATACTAAAACATAGGTTGAAACTTATATTGGACTTATATTGGATGTATAGTCTTTCAATATACCTTTTCCCATAATCCTAAGTGTTTTACTTCCTAAATGGGTTTGGTCCATCCACTTTTATCGAAATTTACTGATCTCTATTATTTTTTATGAACATTTTTAAAACAAAAGTATACCTTTATAATTTTCTTACTTAGCTGTTGGATTCTTGTTGTAACGTTAAGTACTAAGTTATCTTTATTCGTTGATGATTCCTCAAGCGAGGAATCGGAGCTGCTTAAATAACTTTTCAATAATAGAGATCACTGCGGAACAACTCCTTAGCGATCATTGTTTTAATCACCTCAGCTGTTTCTGCTGCTCCGTACAATAGGGCGGAGTAGAAGTCTAAATAGGGGCCTGAGTAACAATAGCCATTGTATCAGGTAGAGGTTTCATAATATTCCCAGAGGTAGATCTCTACCCATGGTGGGTCTGACATTAGCTATATTTTTTTTTACAATTTATCTTTGTATATGTAAGATAAATTTATTATGTACAAATATAAATATAATTAAGAAATATCTAATTTATGTAATGATACAATATGTTATTATTATTGTCATATTATATCGCTCGGACGACGCTATATAAATATAATCCCATATATCTGATATTTAATTTTATGAGTAAATTATTTCTTATAGTTCAACGGTTAGAACACTACTGTTAGATCCACAATAGGTAGAACACTACTGTTAGATCCACGGTAGGTAGAACACTACTGTTAGATCCACAGTAGGTAGAACACTACTGTTAGATCCACGGTAGGTAGAACACTACTGTTAGATCCACAATGGGTAGAACACTACTTGTTGATACATTATGGAGCCTACGATGTCCGACTCTAGAATTGTCTACTACAAATGTCGTGACACGGCATTTGGTCATTGTGACAATTCGGGAAGCAGAGGCTCTTTTCGAATATTCCAGAACAATCCTTACCATTGTTCTGGTGGCGAGTTTTTCGATGCCACGTTTCTCGCAAAAGGTATATAAGTCGCCGCGGTTCCTCTCTTTGGGGAACCATCAACGAATACAAGTTTAGGCAACACACGTTAGAAAGAACAAAACAATTGCTCTTCTAAAGTAAGTACTTGGGTTTGATTCCCAATGAGATAATATACATGGCCCCACGAACCTAAATAAAATATCTCCTATTTGTTATGTTCTTTATAATGTGTGTTAGACCAAACTTGTATTCGTTGATTGATCCTCAAAGAGATGAACCGGAGTGGCTTATATAACTTTGAGAGAAACGTGGCATCGAAAAACTCCTGACCAGAAATGGTAAGGATTGTTCTGCCTTACCATGGTTCTGGAATATTCGAAAGGGGCCATCTATAAAAGAACAAGGAAAAGTAGCATGGCATTGAATTGGTGTATTCTTTTTTTTAGTCTGAGCATGGCCAACTTTTGGCAACCAATAAGGTGATATTTCGGTTGCATCGGAGTTAACTCGAAACTAAGCGACTGCGCTCAACGGTCAATCTTCGCTATGCAGGAAAATCAGGTGGCTGCACCAGACGCGTGCGATTAATTAAGAATTAAGAATTCCCCAAATTGCGCCGAAGTGCTCTGATGGCCAAACGCTGTATCACCATTGTAACACTTGGACTGAGAGGCTTCATATTACCTTCATAGGCAGGTTCCTACATATGGTGGATCTAACAACTACGTACTACACTATACCCATTATACTCTATTTATTATACTACGTACTACACTGTACTCCTTGTACTATACTACGTATTACACTATACTCACTATACTATATGATATCTCCATGACAACTACGAATACACTACTACTCTACTACTACTTTTCACTACTTATTGTTAGATACAAGATGGGTGGAATAAACCCATATAGATATTGAGCTCACGTGCCCAGTTATTTGGGAACCGATGCTCTTCCTCCCCTTCGGGTTCACCATACTACTCCCCTTGGGATTCACCATACTACTCCCCTTGGGATTCACCATACTACTGCCCTTCGGGTTCACCATACTACTCCCCTTGGGATTCACCATACTACTCCCCTTGGGATTCACTATACTACTCCCCTTCGGGTACCTTCCTGCAGATTACTGAATGGCTACCGATTCCTCTTGCTGAGGAATCATCAACAAATATAGTTCCGAATAAGTTATTAATGTACTTACAAACAATCTAACGCTTACTACTTAACACTTAATACTTAATCAACACAGGTTCATGGGACTTAAGATTACTACCATTGTATCTTTACACCCACTGCTGGTGAAGGTGGAATTACGAGTATTCAAACACCGAAACAACATAAAGTATAGTTAATATCTTCCTTCCAAAAGTTCTCCAACACCACATGTCTTACTTTCTCTAGACCATATTCATCCCTTAATGAGAATACCCAGTTGGAACCTCTCTGTTTCAGCCGTTCTGCTAATTCCACCCACTCAAAGGTTCCGTTCGTATCATGCGCACCCATCACTTTGTTACGCACTTCATACCAAAGTTCTCCTCAGTGGCAATCTTTATAATAACACCTCAGGATATCTTTGACTTAATTCGGTTGAGCTTCTCGAGTCCAAATCCAAGCAATCTTTAACAAATCAATTGATCAACAGATGAATCAGCGATGACTTCAATACTGCGTCAATTCCATTTCTCGAAGTCTTGAAGTGTCGAGGTGTCGAGGTGTCGAGGTGTCAACGAGTACTTAGCATGTACGGAGGCGATGTACTTCGTAAAGGTGTTGGATGCTTTTGAGTGATGCACTATGTGCAGGTCACTGGTGGGTGAAGACTTTTCTCGCACCTCCTCTAAGACTTTGGTCTTGTAAGGTACAACTTACATTTTCCTGTATATCAATATTTACTAAAATATAGGTTGAAAGGAAGTCTTGAAGTCTTGAAGTCTCGAGGTGTCGAAGTCTTGAAGTCTTGAAGTCTCAAAGTCTTGAATTCTCAGTCTCAAAGTCTTGAATTCTCAGTCTCAAGTTTCGAACTCTCAAAGTCTTGAATTCTCAGTCTCAAAGTCTTGAATTCTCAGTCTCAAAGTCTTGAATTCTCAGTCTCAAAGTCTTGAATTCTCAGTCTCAAGTTTCGAACTCTCAAAGTCTTGAATTCTCAGTCTCAAAGTCTTGAATTCTCAGTCTCAAAGTCTTGAATTCTCAGTCTCAAAGTCTTGAATTCTCAGTCTCAAGTTTCGAACTCTCAAAGTCTTGAATTCTCAGTCTCAAAGTCTTGAATTCTCAGTCTCAAAGTCTTGAATTCTCAGTCTCAAAGTCTTGAATTCTCAGTCTCAAGTTTCGAACTCTCAAAGTCTTGAATTCTCAGTCTCAAAGTCTTGAATTCTCAGTCTCAAAGTCTTGAATTCTCAGTCTCAAAGTCTTGAATTCTCAGTCTCAAGTTTCGAACTCTCAAAGTCTTGAATTCTCAGTCTCAAAGTCTTGAATTCTCAGTCTCAAAGTCTTGAATTCTCAGTCTCAAGTTTCGAACTCTCAAAGTCTTGAATTCTCAGTCTCAAAGTCTGGAAGTCTCAGTCTCAAAGTCTCGAACTCTCAGTCTCAAAGTCTTGAATTCTCAGTCTCAAGTCTCGAATTCTCAGTCTCAAGTCTCGAACTCTCAAAGTCTCTCACACACCAATCATTGTCATTGTCATTATCAAGATATTCTCCCCCTGAAATGTCGAATTGGTTGAGATATGAAATAAGAGTCGGGCAGTGACATCCACAAAAAAAGGGACGGTGGAGGTGTATGGGGACCATGTTGAATGGGTTCTGTGGGCCCCCAGGCACGCGCCTCTCTTACCGCATGCTGCCGTGAAATGTGGCTTGTGTCGGATATAACACTATAACACTATAACACTGTAACACTATAACACTATAACACTATAACACTATAACACTATAACACTATAACACTATAACACTATAACACTGTAACACTGTAACACTGTAACCGTAACAGCTACTCGAAACCTCCAAGAGACTCTCCCATCTTGATTTTCTGGCCCACATCAAGACTGAACTTGAAGTTGTCGGGAGCTTTCCTATAATACCTCACGACTTTCCCCCTCAATTGTTGCTCCGTCTAGGTATATAGCCCTAATCCTACATTGTCATGTTGAGCTAAGAGATTTTCCGTTCGTTCTAGATTGCTGTGATGCCAAGTACCTTGGCCAACTGCACATGGGATTTCTCATTTCTCGTTCAATAGACTTTTTTTTTAAGTTTATCTCTTAAAAGACGTTTTTTACGTTTCTCCTTTAAGAGCAATAATTTTAATGGTTTATCACTATCAAGATGAAGTCTATAGATTTTCATGGCCATGACCTTATCGAAAGGGCCTGTGGTCTGATGGGTTGAGATTTTCAAGCCTCCCAAATTGTGGCCATGGAAGTCAGAATCCGCTAAAGAGTGTGTAATAACTCACCAGTCAATTGAATTAGCTTTTTAGCCCTGAAAAAAATTATTAGACTGGGTACTGGAGGCCCTGGTAGACTATAGTGGTATTTTCAACCGTACGTTACACCAGTCGTTCGTTACACCAATCGTTCGTTACACCAGTCGTTCATTACACCAGTCGTTCATTACACCAGTCGCTCGTCACAATAGTAGTAAATCACAATAGCAGTAGGTCACATTAATCGTAGGTCACACTAGCCGTGATTGACCGTGGCAGTGGCCGTGGCAGTGGCAGTGTTCTTATCAACTAGTCCTTCCACGTCCCTTCGTTCATAGTCCAATACAATACTACTGTTAATATTAAATTCATGATGTTTTTTCTACGTCTGGTGCTTCCTGTTCGTTGCATACATCACTCAAACTATAAAATACCTAATATAATACAGTTAACTGCGAATAAATGGCTGTAAATTTGGATCCACTCAACCAAAAATCTTGGTAGTGGAACCATTGTGATCTCCTAAACTCTAGCATTCCAATGAAGCTAGTTTCATAAATATACAACTACAATTGATGTAGTTGGTGGGAACTTTATACATCGCATGAACCTGTGGGTGTACGGACCCACCAGCCGTTCTTCACTTTACTCAACCTACATTGCCTCTTGTGCAGATGAAATGGTTTATAAATATGCAGTCGCTAACTATCTTATACTAACTACACGCATATGCTGGTCCCTTGGTTATGAGCCAGCTAACAAACTCCTAAAAATCTCTGATAAAGACAACAATGAAACCCTGAACAATTCTGAACATCCTGACTCTATACAATCTTGTTTCTGTTCTTGTAACGTCATTCTAGCTTTTTCACTCTAGCTTCTATCACTTTAGCTTTTTCACTCTAGCTTTTTCACTCTAGCTTTTTCACTCTAGCTTCTTTCACTCTTTGCTTGTCCAACAAATTGTTCTGTATATAACCACTGATGACTTCCAAGATAAATTCTAAACATCGACTCATAAGACTCATAAACATCAACTCATAAACATCGACTCATAAACATTGACTCATAGAAAAATTGATTGTCTCGTAAATAGCATATCGAAATCGCCTCTTAGAAACAAATCAATAGATAAACCACTAAATAGCATTAAAAACACCATATATCACGAAATTAGACACACAATCAGACTGCATTAGATCGACTTGCCCAATCATGTCCTGTGCATTCATTTCTGTAATGCCTTTAAATGGCCTTTAATGTCCCGTGTCCTCTAACATCCTTAATGTCCTATGAACTGAACTGCGACATTTGGTGTTAGTCGTAGCCAGTTTCTGGAGACTGGATAGACACCATTGGTACATCCAGGAAATAGGAGTTCATGAACTTACCATCCGGAAGCTGGATTCCCGAGTTCACATTATGCGGCTGGTTCTGGTTCTGTGACGCCTTCTCCTCTTCCACCAAGAGACGGATACATTCTTTTCCGGCCTCGGTCTGGAAGTGACGGCGCAACGCATCAGCACGGGCGAACTTACGCGAGCATCCAAACTCGGTTCCGTCTCGCAACACACCTTTGCACTGAAACTTCTTTTCACCCGAGTGCAACTCCTCGTGCCGCTTTTTATCGTGCTGCCGGGCAAACGCTTTGCCGCAGACATTGCAGATATAGGGCCGCTCATCCGTGTGCGTTCTTAAATGTGACTTGAGGTTGTAGGGTCTGGTGAACCGCTTCTCACACAAGTTGCAGGCGTAGAGCGAAGGATGAATCTGGGTTCTTTTGGTCACCATCGGTGCGTTCGCTAGTTCCAACATTTTCTCCCGTGCAGACATGGCTTTTAGGGATTGTTCCTTTTCTCCGTCGTAATCCGAGTCGTAATCGGAAGTTTCGGCCCCGCTATAGTTGCCGGGGTCTCTGGACCGGGACCGGGACCGGGAATTGGACCGCGAATGCACTTTACGAGAATGTGCCGATTGACGGCCCCGCTTGATGTTCTGGAAATCCTCAGGGTTGAGGAATTGGGAATCGGAACCCGAGGCGTCAAGCGGACTATTGAGCGAGTACGCAGGACTGGCGCCGGAAGGACTGGAAGGCACACTAGGGTAGTAGTCAGGCCTTTGGAGGTGTGGCTGGGCCAGATTGGAGTGGTGGCCCTGACCAGGGGTATTCGACGAGTTATGCGACGAATTGCTGAAAAGAGACGGTGTTTTGCGGGCCACTACCTCGGGGGCTTCTTGGATGGAAATGGTCACTTTGTTCTCGATATCGTTGTAGCTCGAGAGATTGTTTTCAGTAAGCTGGAACAGCTGCTGTCCGATATCGCTGTAGGACTGTCCATAACCATTACGAGGGACGGTAGGGCTATGGGAGAACTTGGGGTCAGGAGCAACCGGCGAGTCGTAGGGGCTGGTCATCTGCATCAAGTTGGTGGTGGAGATAGACTGCCCTAGCGAGATCTCTTGGTTGAACAGGTCACGAGCCCGCAATTGGGTGGGAAGAGGCTCGAAATACGAGTCCTTGGGCTCAAGAGCTGCTGCATAGTTGGCGGAAGCAGCACTGAAGTGGGAAGCAGCATCCTGGTACGGTACCTGGGCATTCAGAGACACTTCCGAGTAAGCCGAGTTGGCGTAGCTGGAATTAGCCAGGCCTCCACCGAGGAGCCCGAATTGGGAAGGAGCCAAGAGGTTCAGCGAGCTGATGGGCGTAGGGTTCGAGAAAAGAAAGCTATTGCTATCGTAACCCGAGTGGTTGGGGTCAGTGTGGAACCGATTGAGAGCGTTTCTGTCATAAGACGACGCCGAGTTGGGCGAAACAAGTGAGCTTTCCAACTCTGTGCCCGAGGCCGGGGTTTGCGAAACATTGCGGAGGTTCTGGATGTTCTGGATGTTTTGAGGGAGATTCTGAGGACTCTGAAGGCTGGGCGGGAAGTTCTGCGGACTGTGGAGGTTCAGCGGACTCAGGAGACTGTGCATGCTGTTGAGGCTCTGGGGGTTCTGGAGCGCTTGGAGCCCATCGCCACTATACTGGCTATCGTTGAAGTGGTGAAGGCCGCCAAAAGTGTGCATGCCATCAAGATTCAGCGGATTAGTGCTGTTCTGAAGGTTAGCAAAGTCAGCATGGTGAGAAAAGTCCGGGTGGCCTAGCGAAATACTCTGGTCTATGCTGAGGAATGGGTCCTTCTGGTCCTCCCTTTCCATGGGCGGAGGCGACACCGTGACAAAGTGCACAAAGTCGTCAGTGTAATCCAGCATAGCAAGCAAATTAGAAAATTTGGCAAATTCGAGGAAAATTCAGCAAAATTTGAAGAATAGAAAATTCAGCAAAATTCGACGAAACAGCTATTGATAAATAGCAATCCACAATCAATCAACTATCAGTAACAAATAGTAACAAATTGCAAAAGCAACCAATCTTATCGACCAATGAGAGAATGTGATTCAACAAGAAATAATGGGTCCAATCAAGGTGTGTACAATGAACGTGTACAGTGAAGGAGTAGAATGAAGAATGTGGAGGAAGGTGAGAATCGTCGGTGCAGAAATTGTGTGTATTGCGGGAAGCGTGTGTGGGTGTGTGGGTGTGAGGGTTTTGTGTGGACTGGTGTGTAACGGCTAAGTAGCGGCTAAGAATAGGCAGCGGCTAAGAATAGCAATATAGCAGGAGGAGATTAAAAGTTAGACACAAAGCCCAAAGGGGAAAGGTTGAAGGATCGTTGGAAGAAGGGAAGTTGAGGAGGGGGCACGAAAAAAAGCGGGTTGGGAAAGTCGAAGACAGGAATATGAAATCAGCAGCCAAAAAGGAAGGGTAGTGGAGCAGCGAGGGAGCAGGGGTATTTATTGAGAGAGAGAGATGGTGCGGAGTTGCGCTGTGCGTATGGGCTGCCGGCGGGTGACCCGTACCTCCGGGCAAGTATTGTTAATTTGTAAGCACACTGCATGAGGTGCAGGTCTTGGCCGTTTCAATGAGGGAGGCACGGCTGGCCTGCCTACGGGTATGCAGGACGCCCATGCCCACCTGCGTCTTCGGATGCGCCGAAGTGGTGCTCTTTTGCAGTCACCGGTTCCGGGGGCGACAGATCCGGGGGAGAGTTTTGTCGAGGGTCTTTTGTCGGGGGGCCCCACTTGGCCCTTTGCACGTGACTCATGCACTGGCCCCCAATGTGCAGTAACTGTGTAAATCCACACCCAAATCTGGACACCGTGGCCTTAAACCTAAACCCACACAAAAAAAAAAAAATAATTCTCCTCGAGAACTGAAACACACACGGGACATTAAGCGAGAACTAAAAGGACGCCATTCCCAATCGGGACTCGCGTTGGGGAATGTGTAACCTGACATTTCCAGATTAAGGTGGGCCCCAGATTCTTGGCTTAAGCAAGCGTCATGTCCACTGCAAAGCCCAGTAAGGCTGTGTGGTCAGGTCATGGAGGTACGGGTTCTATATGCAAGATTTAGCGGTAGGGGCCATTGTGTGCAGGCTGCCGAATAAACCGCTGGCCGAGAAACCGCAGGCGGGTAGGCCCTCATGCGACCATGCGCATGGAAGAGAGCAACTTGCGGCCGGTTTCGGGCATCGGGTAACTTTTCATACGTTTCTGAAACGTCTTTAGTTTCTACTCTATCTGCTTGTTGTCTCGCTTATGCTCAATCTCTCAGACGTGCCGACGTCGGAATGCCTGCATGGACGCCCTGCAATTTCGAGGGGCCTCGAAACTGAACAATGTTCTAGGCCTGTATACCACCCTTAAACCCAACACCTAATCGACAATGCTTCCTGTATGCCACATTTAGACTGGTGGTTAATCAGAATATGATCCTGCAGACTACACCCAGTCTCCTGCTTAAGTACCAGCAGTTTCCTGTATACCATTCTGAAACTAGAGGCTTATCATCCGGACCTCCTGCACAAGACGCCGAGGTTTCAGGCCTAATCATCATGGATTCCTGCACGTCAAACCTTAGCCTCAATCACCCAAAAAGCTTTATAATGTTCACCACCTGCACACAGCCCACTTAAAACTTCGGCAATTTTCGGACAATGGCGCGGACTGCACACAGTGTACGCGTCGGCACCCTCGGACGCCCCCGGAACCTAGACAATGCCCATCTGCATATCACGCCAACTTCTGCAGAACCCAACAATGTTCCATGCCTGCATCACACTCCTTCGAACAGAGTGTCCACAGGTCTCGTGACAATTGTTAAAGTCACTCCACTAGATCCGAGTAGGGTCACGTGACTTAAACCCCGGTTCAACCCATCCCCGGTTCAATCAACCACCCCGGTCCCCGATCCCCTACCCCCGACCCCCAAACACTACAAAATTACAAAGACCCTCTTTCCCTGCAGTACTAACTATTTACCTCCACATCTACAACCACGTGCCAGATATCCGGGGCAAAAGTCTTGACCTTTTCGAGGTGGCGCACGTGACCGTTGAAGTCGGTCTCGACGCACTTTTTGAGCCCGTCAAACTCCAGAATGTGCACGTTCTCATGCACGTGCACGGTGGTCGGACTCTGGTTCCCCAGTATTATCTCCTGCACGATTCCCCACGATGGCCGCAGCAGGGGCAACAAACCTAGGTTCACGTGACTCACGGCTAACTCGCCCACAATGGGCTTGAGGCGTGTGCTAGCGTATTCATTGGACTCGTGGAAGATGTAGGCTTGTATGCCGGACTGCCGGAGCTCGTCATAGATTTCCGGCGAGAAGTCGTCCTGGCGCTGGAAAACTTTAAATTTGAAACCGTTCTTGGTAAGCCCTCGGCGTAGACCCTCGATCGACCACGGATTTATTTCCCACGCAAAAACCTGTGCCCCATTTTTGAGGTACAGGAGACTGAAATAGCCTATGCCTGCATATAAGTCAAGAGCAGTAGTACCGTTTAGGGTGGTGTACTGGTCTAGGAGTCGTTTTTTCTCCTTGATGTTTCCCCTGGAGAACATAGTGTACATGGGGGCCCAGGCTTGGTGGATGCTGTTCTGGGTCACATGACAGAAGAAAGCATTTCCGAGGTCTTCTTCCGAGGGTGCTGCGTACAAGGCCTCGGTTGGTTTGGGCCCAAAGTCCCCGTATAGTGGGTGGATATTAAACGGGCGCCGCATGACGTCATCCTCGATAATGGGCTTATTGACGGCCAAATGTGTGTAGCGGCGAAATTCGGGGAACAGGAGCATTTCCTGGCAGAGGAGGGAGCCCACGTGACCTGCAAATACGGTCTCCCAATGCGGGTGGTCGAAAGTCAGCGCATTGAAGAGAACCATAGGAGGGTAGAGGGACCATTTCCGAGGGAGCGAAGCGGCCATTCCGGGGTCCATGTGCACGTGGTGCGTCTTCAAAAACGACTCAATCATTTCTCCAAGCGTTTGTGCAGTAGCATTATGGGTGTTTTGGGTATAGGGCAGGATGAAAACCGAGGGGAGCGGCCGGAGAAGAGATTCGAGGGTAGTGGGATCTGCAGAGGAGTAGATGCAGTACGCGCCGTCCTGTTTGTGGATCTTGGGGACCTTGGAAAAGACTCCTGCATGCAGGAGCCGATCCTTAATCTCCTTAACGAGGCCCAGATCCCTGGTTGTGATCTGAGACATGAGGAGGAAGAGGTGCTGTGTGCAGGTGGCGAAGAAGAATGAAACTGCGATGTGAGTTTCGAGAAAATCGGTGACACCCGTACCTCCTGAGTATCATAACCATGCACAATCTGAAACGCTTTCAAGACAGCCCTTTTCAAATCAGCCCTAATAAAGAGCTAGGCTTCAAAGGTTATGAGCTTCGGTTGGCTTAGAATTAGAATTTGGTTTTGTGTTCTAAAGGGGGTGCTGCAAGGTACATGTTTCAGGGGCTATAGGTGTTTCAAGCAGGTGCAGGAATGCGTATGCCCAGCGTATATAATAGCGACGATCCCCCTGCTGATCCCTGTTTTTTTTCCTTACTACATGACTAATACAATGGCATATTAAATCAGATGCAGGCAGGCGCTTGGGAGATTTAGACCCTATATCAGATCATGACCTACCACGAGCCTGAAGTTCAGTTCCCTAGTTTTTACACTCAATACTATTGGCGGTATATTGGGCTGCAAATCCAGCGCCTCACTTCTATATCCGCTAAACATTTTCTATATCCACTAAAACAAATCCTTAAACAAAAAGTTGGTATCCAATAGTGTTATATGGCAGTGTGTTTAATTGTCATAGAAAGTGTATGATGGAAAGTGATGATAGAAAGTGTATGACAGAAAGTGTATGTATGTGGAATCCAGTTTGAGCAGAATGCAGATATTATATTATTTATTTACCGTTTGTTGAATTCTTGGTTAAGTCTAGTACTTGAAGTTAAATTAATTCGTTGATGGATTCCCCTAGTTGGAATTTTTTCTTTTCTAGTTTTTTGGGTGATTAAAAAAAATAGCTAGCGGTGAATACTGGGTGAACGAGGCACGACTAAACACTATGTCACGAGATGGCGAATGAATGTGTCATTGGCATTCGTACGCTCGAAAGATACCTCCAGGGAAAGTGTGTCTACAAGGCAGGTCTAGCACTTCTATATATCTCAACATTAAAGATATATTTAAGTATTGGAATCTTAAGGTCCTTTATATTTATTGAAGTATACTAACATCTAAGGGAAATACTTTACGTGTTATGATATCTATCATACAACATACCACCAATTATAACAAATGTCTAGAGATGCAAAACCATGATACAAATGATATAAAAAGTGATTTATGATTGCCTTATTCTTTCAGAAGCAATATCTAATGGTGAATGTTAACTTCATAAGAGTCATTTCGTTGATAAATTAATTGAAGCTGATGGAATCTTATACTGCTTGATTATCCAACTATACACTAATTGTTAGATCCACTATGAGCAGAAATCTACCGATGGATGAGTTATGAAGTCTATGTCTGATCCTGACATTGAAATTAGAAGTGGATATCGCCGTCTCCTCCAATATCACCATGCAACGGTGTTGGTCATTTCAAACGCCGTCTCCTCGACCGTCATAGCAGTTCGTGCCGTCTCCTCGATGGTCATTGACTTGGCTGTAAATTGGTTAAGGCCAGATCCGCAACGACAGTTGCGGTACTAGGAAAACCTGTGATTAACTAGGGGGTAATATCCAAAGGACTGTTCATACCATAAGACACTATCTACATTGTCTCATCAAGATATGTAAACACTTCAGAAAAAGTGTTACTTCAAGAAAAGTGTTTACTTCAAGAGGAGGAGGAAAAGAGTTGTGAGTTTCCGTTGAAGTTTTATAAATGCGAGATCTTTTGGAGGATGTGGTTCTTGGACGCATCTTGGTTACCTCAAGCAGTTGATATTTGCCAAGGAAGAAATGTGCTATACTTATGTACTTTTCGAGAAGAGAAAGCTTTGCAGGATAACAACAGGTGAGGGTGCATACTGTTGACTGGATTGGCGGCCATGACGGGATGGGGCAGTCATGAATATTTATTGTTAGGATCAGATAGAGGAGGCTCAAAATCTTCAATAGGTAGGGCAAACCTATGGTGAAACCAACACTAACAAATTACGTCCTAGACCAATTGCAGGTGAGAGAAGCGGAGCCTAGCTCATAATGGTCAAGAAAAAATTTACATCTGATCAAGTCTGGTTGGATGTGATCAAGTTTGGCTAGATTTGTCTTGGTGGATTTAACTGGGACGGGTCTGGATTTACTGGGTCTCGCCGCCCATGTGGAATACTGAACGCACAGGTTCGTAAAGCAATAACACGCAATTTAAGAACCGTGCAACAAAGACCACTTCTTGTTACATCCTTGTGCAACGTTACGGTACCTAGTTATCTTTATTCGTTGATGATTCTCCAAAAGCAGGTATCTGGGCTACTAACTATGAGGGGATGCATGGCTGAACAAGCATACAATTTAACTATGGAGGTGCAGGTATCGCCTACGAGGCAGTTGAATCGATACTGCTAAATTGTTTGTAATGGCTTTGAATGGCCATTGTTAGGATCCGACGGGTTTATCTGAGGTAAGTAGTCGTTACTAGTACTGTCACTACTAGTACAGTCACTACTTGGATAATACCATTCCCTCTTCAACCTACACCTGCCACTAAACTATACTGTTGAGTTGAGAGAAGATATGAAGAGGTTATGAATTAGAGTTATGAAGTGGTTGGCAGGATGCACTTCGGGTATAAGGCCATGCTGGTCGGTTATCTCCGCACAATGTGGTATCCCCGTGGTATCTCCGCGAAAATGTGGGATCTTCAGAGACGGCGGAGATAGCCTTAACTCCGCGCCAACTTATCTGCGGGACCTATTTATCCTTTTTCTCCGGAAATCCTCCCTTTTCATGCTTCAATTTTCCTGTACACATCAGTGGATAACCATCATTTTCCCCAAAAGCTTGGCTCTTTTTATCTCCGCCTTCTGTGTTGCTCTTCCCTGGTTGCTCTACCTCCGTCTGGTTATCTCCGGTCCTCACCAGACCACTCCAGCTAGATCTTGCACCCAAAGCGGACATATCCATGGCACAAAAGATGCAGCTGAGGAGATAAGTACCACGGACTTAACCTAACCAGGAAATCACATGATAGATTTACTAGAGCTACAACTGATGGACTTCCAGTATAGACAGCAGGTTACTTCTGTTATGTTCTTTGATTCATTGATACCTAACTGATACTATGCTAACTGTTGATTCCACATAGAGAGGAACCGGGACGGCTTATGAAACTTTGAGGGGCTTATGAAATTTTGAGAGAAACGTGGCATCGAGAAACTCCCATCAGAACAATGGCCCATCATTGTACGAATTATGATGATTGTCATTGAAAACGATAAAGTACTTTGATGGCCATCAAGGCTGTATCACGCCCAACATAGTACTTCGTACAATAATGGACTTCATACAATGATGGATTTCGTACAATGGTGGACTTCGTACAATAATGGAATTCGTACAATGAGGGCTTGGCCATTGTTACGATCGGACAGAGAAGGCTACATGATACCTCCATAGACAGGGCTCTGCCTATGGTGGATCTAACAGATTGAAAGATTCTTGTTAGTACGTTTTGTTGGACTTTGCCATTCTTAGGTCCATAATCAAGAAAAGCTAAGTCATTGTTCATTTTTGGGTTCTTATTTGTGCTACTAATCTGTACTAGGAAATCAGTCTTGTGGTCACTGATGATATCGTTCTTGGTTGAGCGGGATCCCTTCTATATATACTTGGGATTCCTTGGACTCCTTTCTTTCGGGTGGGGACTTGGTAATGTCTTGCCTGAAGTTAAACCCGACTACACCTGACTCCAAGATCCAGTGACAATACTAGTCTGCATTCATGCATTCCTCGAAACCTTATGAGGCTTGTCCAATTCTGCGTTACTGCAGCTAACACCTTACCTATCTGCTTACCTGCAGCTAACACCTTACCTAACTGCTTACCTGCAGCTAACAGCTTTACCTAGATACATGGGTCAGCACATCTCACCTGTTCAATACGGTTGATGTCTAAATGTTACTATATTCATTGATGCCGGAATGTTACTATATTTAGTGATGGTCAAAGAGAGAAATCGGAGCTGGTTAGATCCTCTCAACCCTTTACTTGGACATTTAGAACACAATCATGGGGCTGAATCTTAGGGGTTTACGGGTTAAATTTCAATGGTTAAATTTCAATGGTTAAATTTCAATGGTTCAATTCCAATGGTTCAATTCCAATGGTATCTTGTGTCGGTATTATCCAGCATGATACTGGGTGGTTCAGTCACAAGTGGGTACCCCAAAGTGTTGTTGAGTACCAAGTCCTCGAAAACATGTCTATTGGTAGCAGCCAAGTACTTCCAGACTTTGCCCGTATTTGGACGCACAGGAGGGTGCTCCAAAATATGGCTTCTGTTGGCAATCATGAAAGATACCCACGCTATTGGCTGTCTCATAGACCACCTCGCCATAAGCTTCCACTTTGGCTGTCTCATAGACCACCTCGCCATAAGCTTCCACTTTGGCTGCCTTATCGACCACCTCGCCATAAGCTTCCACTTTGAGCGGAGACTTCTGGGTCAACGCCTTGACTCTTTCAACAAAATGAGTTTGCACATTGTGGAAGTTCATTCCCACCGTGACCTGATGGTTGAACACAAAATTCACTTCCTCGGGCAATCGCATTGACCTTCTGGCCATCGCGGACCACATCCATGAACGGGGAAGTCTTGATCAAGTATGACGAAAGCTTGGTTTTTTTTTTTCTTTTTCTTTTTTTTTTTCCTTTTTGAAGCTTCTTTGAAGCCTCTACCACCTTGGAGTTGGCCAACTTATCATAAGCAGCACAGCAAATCGCCTTCCTTTGGAACTATCATTGGATGTTGGTTCCTCACTCTAGATCCTCATTGTCTCTCGGGCCAGATGCTATTTTAGGGATTAATTCGCAGTTCTTCACTGTCAAAAACCTATTCAAAGGCGTCAAAATCTTCCCCAAAGGTCTCCATTTTCTTCACTATCCCGAATCTCTTGACCAGGGCTCATTGGTACGCTACGACTGGTGATTTCATTGTGATGCTCAGCAAGTCACTCCATCCCAAATGTGACCCTCTAGATCTTTGAACCTAGACCCTCTAGACCCTTAATCGTAGCCTTTCTAGATCCCAATTTAACGTGAAGTCCAGATTGGATCGGCGCCCGGTGCCAATGCTCGTGCAAATTGCATTGTCGTTTCTTGACTCAGTGGACCCAGAATTAGCCGATGATGAAGAACGTGTGGACTTATGGACCACCCCCGTGCATCTTTCCAAGATCGATTGTTGAATCGGTTGGACATCAGCAAGAGCATCCACTACCGGTTGTTCCGAGACTCGTGCTACAATTACCAAGGCAACTTCATTAAGAACTTATCCCAAATCGGACGGCCGTTAAGTGAGTCCATCATCATCGACAACTCGCCTGTTTCATACATGTTCCACCCACTGCATGCCGTGAAATTGCCAATAGCTTATTCTGTTACCACTCTGTGATGCCAAGCACTTCAAGTAGCTAAATACTTAGGTGTAAAGGCTACTCTTTACTGCCCACCTAAAATTACATGACTTCTACGTTATCATTGAAACTGGAGTCTATAATCACTTTAACTTTTTAAGTCAATTATGACTGTCTACTGGTAAGTGTTTACTGTGTAGTGTGTAGTGTCTACTGGTAAGTGTCTACTGTGTAGTGTGTAGTGTCTACTGGTAAGTGTTTACTGTGTATTGTGTACTGTGTACTGTGTACTACGTACTGTCTTGTGTCTACTGTCTTGTGTCTACTGTCTTGTGTGTACCGTGTACCGTGTACTGTGTACTGTGTACTGTCTACTGTTTAATGTCTTCTGTTTAGTGTCCCTTTTCTACTGTCTTCTATCTTCTTGGAAATAGCACCAAATAAGAGCGCGCACGGCGCCCTAGGCTTGCAGGGCACGTCTCTACTAGTTTTCCCACCCGTGGTTGTCCTGACAACCAAGGGTCAGTGAAGGCCGACTCCCATATATATAATGAGGCCTTCGCCATACCTTTCATAAGTGAACTAATCGAATATCTCTACCTAGGGAGACATACCAAGATGCCTCCCAAATCCAGACCCACCAGATCTCCTTGTACTGACATTGAGGCTCCGCCTATGTCGGAAGTAAACACATCAACTCAAGTGTTCACCTATCTTGATGAAACAATGAGAGCAGTATCCTACAGTCAAAAGAGATCTCTGGACCTTAAACCATGGTTACTCTATGGGCCACCTGATTCCCCAGCATTCCTAGCTGAGCTGGAGTTAAAGATTCTACACTTCTGGGTACTGCATACGGTGTACTAGCGATGGACTACTGTCTATCTATTACTGTGTACTGTCTACTGTGTACTGTTTTCTATGCACTTTCACTGTGTACTGTCTACTGTGTACTGTTTTCTATGCACTTTCACTGTGTACTGTCTACTGTGTACTGTCTACTGTGTACTGTCTACTGTGTACTGTCTATTGTCTGTTGCAGTCAGAGGCTAGCAACGGCAAATCGTGCATCCACTTTATGTACTAGCACAAATCGTCTTAGTCGGTCCATACCAAATTATTTACACCAGGCGTTTTACTAGCGTTGTTTATGAAGGCAACTAAAAGGGTCTAGACCTGACGAATCCTCTGGCAAGTCGACCCAGCGAATCACCCGGCGAATCCTCTGACAAATCACCTGACAAATCACCTGACAAATCACCTGACCAATCACCTGACCAATCACCTGGTGAATCACCTGACAAAACACCTGACAAATCACCTGACAAATCACCTGGTAAATCACCTGACAAGCCACCTGGTGCATCACCCGGCGAGTCAATCCGGCGATTCGTCTCGGACTAAAGGCTCCGTGAAGTCGAGTCCGGAAACATCCGGGCGTGCATGGGTGGCGAGTGCCAAGACGAGAATGTTTCAGATATGAAACATGCCACAAAAGCATTGGTGCGAATATATAAAGAGGGTGTATATAAAGAGGGGCAGCCCGCCTCGCTCCTCAGGGTCCACCTATATTATTTGCAGCCATCCTCGCACTCCATTTTTGACGATGCGCAGCGAAAACAACAGAAAATGAAAAGCAAAGTGAGCTGCAAAAAAGCGCACTGAGATCCACCTGAAGCACTGAAGTAATGAAGTTTAACCAGTATACCAGAAAAAGAAAAACAAAGTGGGCAGGACATGAGTAATACTGCATATGTTTATTGGTGTATTAAAGTGTGGCGTGTTATAGTGGCGTGTTATAGTGGCGTGTTATAGTGGCGTGTTATAGTGGTGTATCACTGTGGTGTATTACTATATTAATACACAGCCTTCCACGTCAATCTAAGGAAATCCCTAACCGTCATCCGGTGGACATTACAGAAATTTTAACCGTGTCTACATCATAGCAATCACTGCCCAACAGGCTTCTTTCGATAAAGATAAGACTTATTTTGACCAGAAACACAAGGACATTAGCCTCCTCCAAATTGACCAATATGTCTATATCGACATAAACTGCCCAAATGGTTGTTCAGAGTCTAGCAATTTCCAACTTTGACCAAAACTCCTAAAGGCCGAAGGTATCAAAGTACGAGCTAAAAATCATCGGAAAATCGCTCCACAGGTCTACCTGCACTATACTCCGAAATATGGTCTCCTTGTTGCCAATCAAATGGACTTGTGGATAAGGGAAGTTAGATTCCATATGAGTAGCACTGTATCCATATAGTGCTTAAGCCCACTTGCCCAGTTAATCTTCAAGTCGGTTTACCGTTACTACACCAATTTTCAGTTCACCGTTACTACTTCCATTTTCAGTTCGCCGTTACTACACTCTTCTAATTGCTCTCCTGTGGAATATTTAAAAATAGCCGATCCCTCTTCCTAAGGAATCATCAATGAACATAGTTTCGATCAAGCTTAAATGTACTAAAGAACATAACAGTACATTTGTCAGGTCCATTCGCAACCATTTACTACTTACTATGTATATCTTAGTGTGTATCATTTCCCATCTCTTATAACTATATGCTACTAACTATATATTACTGACCATATACTAACTATATATCATTTAGTGTATATTACGAGTGTATATTATGAGTGTGTGTTACAGTTATTGTGAAGAGCGGAACAGGGCCCATAACCATGGTCGTGCAGAACTCTTATCACAGGCCGCGCACCGTGGTGCAGCAGCTGATCTCGCAAATCATACTGGAGACATATGGAGCATCTGAAACACAGGGCATACTGATTTGAAACTATCACTTCCCATACGGTTTTTTTGCACATACCCGTCGTTGTCCTGCACCCAGTGCCGGCTCCTACGTTCGTTCCTGCAGATACTCCCCGTTTCTCCGGCCCCATGTCTCCGAACCGGCTTCCCAAAATGAGCATGCTGGATCCCGATTTGGCCCAACTCCGCCTCCGGCCCGATGCCTCCGTGTTTTCAAATCTTGTTTCGACTTCCCAGGAAAACGTAGTTGTTGGTTTTCTGACCATGCTGCTTGACGGAAATAAAATGGAACATACGCTTGAAAATCCTCGCAAACATGCGGATCAAAATGTCCATCTCAATCTGCTAAATTGCTTAGACAAGAAATTGGAGACTTCAGAGGCTCTGGAATGTGTTGGGACCTCGGCAATTGAATCCGGAGAGCTGGAAATATCGAGAATATCACGAAAAACGGTCCAAATCAGGGAAGGAGAAGGTCCAGACGAGAATTTAGCACCGGATCTTGCTCACTTACCAAAAATATCGGGCAAGTCTGGAAAATTGGGAAAATGTGGTGAAAATTCGGGAAATATTCATGGAAAGGGTCCTAGAATGCATATTTCCGAATCGGGAAGGTTTGAATCCACGAAAGGTGAGGGAAATACTGGAACTTCTGGAGCTTCTGGAGCTTCTGGAAACAATGAAGGAGATTCTCGAAGAAATCGTGCAGTTTTTGGAAATTCTGGAGACAGAACCAGAAAATCGGTAGACAATTCCAAAAAATTGGGAAAAATCACTGGATGTTCTGAAGATTCCGGAGAAAAGTCTGGAAAATGTGGAAAATTTGGAAAGTATGGTGAACTGGTTGGAAAATCTGGAAAATCTGGAAAAGCTTGTAAATCAGGCAAATCTGCAAACTTTGGAATAATTGGCAAATCTGGGGAAACCTCGGTACAGACTAATCCCAAAACGGCTAAATCTGAAGGAGCTGGGCCGAAAACGACTAAGTCCGGCGAAAAGTCTCTGGGTTCCAAATCTGGTCTTTCTCCGGCAAGTGCAAAAGCCGGAGGCCGGGAAATCGCCAAAAGTATCCTCTACATCGGCGGCCTCGGCCGGTCCATCACAGAAGCAACGCTCGAAAACGTGCTTTCGACCAATGGATCCGTTCTCTCGGTCAAAATAATCGCCGACAAAAATAAACCCGGGTTCAGCTATGCTTTTGTGCATTTCCGGAGTGAAGAAGATGCAGTGGAAGCGATTGGGCAATACGACGGACACGTGATCCACCAGACTTGTCTTAACATCAACTTCGCCTACCAATCATCCACGTTCAACACCCACAGAAAGAGCCATTTCCACACATTCAACCTTTTCGTGGGGGATCTTTCGGCTGAAGTGGACGATGAAGGCCTCTTCCGATTTTTCCTGCACTTTGCATCGCTTAAGCTGGCCCATGTTATGTGGGACATGCAAACGTCCCGGTCCCGAGGATACGGGTTTGTTACGTTTCTAAATATGACCGATGCAGAGACGGCTAAACAGACCATGAATGGAAAAGACCTTTTAGGAAGAAATATCCGCTGCAACTGGGCCCTGTACAAGCTGCCTGCAGGCCAGGCCAATCGGACCCCCAAAAGTCGATCTAGACTGCTGCAAAAGTATACTCCTTTTCTGTTTTCTGCCCTTCCTTCTGAATATATTAATGGTGCTCTAGGTTTTCCAAACCAGCAATTCCAGCCGGTCCTGTACAACTTCAATGTGGTGGCTTTAAATACAGAGACTTTTTCAAAACCTCGGAGTCAAAAGAGTCCCAAAACAGTGGGTTCTGAAGACGAAAAGGTGTTCCAGAATGGTGAAAATGTGGGTTCTAAAGAAGAAAATCTGCTCCTGAATGGTGAAAATTTGGTTTCTGGAAATTCTGGAAATCAAAGCGTTGAAAGTGCAGAGAATCTGCTTGAAAATTCTGGAAATCAGAGCATTGAATGTGCCAAAAATCAGACCTTCGAATATTCTGGAAATGGAAATCTCCCAAATCCTGGAAATCAGACATTTCAGAACCCACCAAATCCGATCTTTTCAAATCCAGAGTACCTGGTTCCTCCAATGTATGGAATGTACCAAAATGGATTAAATTACCTGGTGTTTCAAAATGGCACAAATCCTCAAATTGGAGCCAAATTTTCTCCCCATCCCCAACCATCCATTCATCCCCAGGCTTATGATATGGTTTTGTGCCAATCTCCATCCTGGCAAACCACCGTATACATTGGTAACGTGGCCCACGTCCACCTGCAGGACGAATTGGTGCCGTTACTTCAGAGCTTCGGCTTCATCGTGGACTTGAAGTTCCACCCCGAACGGGGCTGTGCTTTCTGCAGGTACGATACCCACGAGAAAGCAGCCATGGCCATAGTGCAAATGTCGGGCATCTCTCTCAATGGCCGGCCACTCAAGTGTGGCTGGGGCAAGTCCCGTGATCACAGTCAGACGCAGAGCCAACCATATACTCAGACAGAGAATCGGAGTCCGTCACAGAGTCAGGCACATAATCTGACACAAAAGATGAGACATGGTCAAAGTCAGAGACAGGGCCAAAAGTACTTGCTGTATCCGAGGTACTTGAAGTACTCATCCTCGGTCCAACCAGAGTACTCTTACGAGAACAATGTGTGGTAACATGCAGGCCCAGGGAAGAACTAAGTTAGTCACTCAGTCGCCAGAATGGTGATTGAGTTTGAGCGATTCAGTGAAGTTTGACTAAATGGGTGAAGTATGACTAATTTAGATTCACTGATTTATTTGAGTGTTTGATTGAGTTTGATTGATTTTGTCTGAAACTAATTGGAACAATAGAAAGGCCTGGAGATGGGTTCTATGCAGGCCATGGGATGACCATTCAAGGATCCATCAACATAGATTTTCGGGTGTTCTTTATGATTGAAAATTGTTCTTATATCCTGAAGAGACAAAGAGGTTGAAAGATTGAGACTGAACTGAGACTGAACTAAGACTGAACTGAGACTAAATTGAGACTGAAATGTTGAAAATAGAAGTTTACCAGAGACTTTTGAAAGACTTTTGGAAGGGTTAAATTGACGAGGTAGTTTAGTTACGAACATACCCAAAATATGATCGTTTCAATCAGCAAAAGAGACATTCCTCCTTCAACTATAGCTGAACCTGGTACAATATAATCACTAGGTTGACTGATACTGATACTGATACTGATACTGAGACTGATACTGATACTGATACTGATACTGATACTGATACTGATACTGAGATTGAGACTGAGACTGAGACTGAGACTGAGACTGAGACTGAGACTGAGACTGAGACTGAGACTGAGACTGAGACTGAGACTGAGACTGACTGACTGAGGGTGTGAGTCAGTGAGTGAGTTCAAGGCTAGTTCTCTCAACAACTCTCAACAACTGCAAGGTACCCAAGCACACAAGAGTGGCCCAAGCACACAAGAGTGGCCCAAGCACACAAGAGTGGACCGTGTACACAAGAGTGGACCGTGTACACAAGAGTGGACCGTGCTAACCTCCAAGTGATGCTATGGCTGACCTACTGGTCGTCCATATGCAGAAAAACGAGAAGAAAGGACAAACGAAAGGAACAGAGCAGAACAGGGGATCTTAGTTTAAGGAGCAGGTTCAATGAGCTCAAGGCCAGTCCCTAAAAGATCTTACAATGATTGAAATGCACAATACTTTTCACTGATGGCCCGATCTGGATTTTCGTGCTACTACAAAGAGATGGCAGTTCAACTTCTTTGAACCTGTCACTCTAGAACGAAGGCATTGACGAGACTTTGACGAGACATTTACAGAAACACTGATGGGGATGCCTTCTACTCAGCCACCGACTAGCCATCTACCACCACGCCCCTTCTCTTCAATAGTTATATGAGCAGCCCAGATTCCTCCCTTTGAAAAATCATCAACGATTAAATATAACTTAGTACTTAACGTTACAACAAGAATCCAACAAGTATAGTGTGTATTAAGTAGCGTTAGTATATATTAAATAGCGTTAGTGTGTATTAAGTAGCGTTAGTACATATTAAGTAGCGTTAGTATATATTAAGTAGCGTTAGTATATATTAAAAAGAGTATAGTGTCCCTATTGAGTATTTCAGACACCTTTTCTCTTGAAAAAAAACTAAAAAATCAGTTCACATACCTCCTTTGGGAATTAAATGAATATACCTACAACTCAACGTTCCACAAGAATCAACATTCATAGAAGGGTAAATGGTGTATAATTAGTGTTGAGAATGTCCATAAACACTTTGCATAGACCGCAACGCCTATCTGGTTTCTTCTTAAGAGTGTTAATAATTCTGGTTTAGTAATGTTCATTCCTTTTCAATGTATTCTTAACTTGTGTGACTTGTATAGACTAGCATATCTGTCTTGTGGTCTTATTCGATACCCCTCATCCTATTAGGACTTAACAGTGACCTCAAGCTGTCAGTCTTAGATGTAGAACGTATTCCGTATGTCCTATAATTTAGCATGGTATTTATTGAACCTAGAATAGTCGAGGAACTCCCTGAGTGATAAAGGGGAGGAAACCCTCGCTGTTATGTACACTGGGGAATGTGTAGATTACTTAACTCCTCATGTGCCCTTAACTCGGGCACGTCATTTGATCCTTTCAATAGCCATGGATTACCGTCCTCTGGACTGTACTTATTAGCAAATAAAAAGTTCATAGTCTCATCAAGATATGTGTATACTTGAGGAGTTACACGAGAGCTGTTTCTGGTGGGTCTGGGAGTAGAGGACATCTTTGTATGTTCCTCTCAGACGATATTCTGATTGATTAATTTAACACTAGGATTATGGCAAGAGTCCTAACTTATATAGTCTAGGAAGTCTGCTAGATTTTCAGTCTTTCACTGAAGCTAAACCTTCTTCAACATCTTTCATGCAGGAGCTAAACATTCATCAAGATTCACCAAAGGAAGGCGAAGCACACTCTATACTTTCTAAGAGCGTGCCTTTCATTTCTGGAATGATCAGTCATTGCTCATTCTCAACATTCAAAAGTATTTAAACCAGTTCAGTTCGGTTCCGTCCACCCGTTTTAACCCTTAATTGTGGTAGTGCAAGACTCCCAAATGTAATATATATGAGGCAATCCTCTAGATTTAAGATTTGAGAATATTGAATTGTAATGAATGTTGGTTTAAAATATTATTCCATTTGGTTTGAAACATTTTGTTAGTGTGGTTTGAAACCTTTTGTTAGTGTGGTTTGAAACATTTTGTTAGTGTGGTTTGAAACATTTTGTTAGTGTGTTTGTGTTGAGAATTCGCGTGAACTCTCTGGTAACTTGGAATTGTTATGGCATTGGCCTCCAATAATTCTCTTAGGCATGTTGCTTCTGAGTTCATCTTAGATCACTTATATTCTTCTTTAACTAGATTTCAGTGAACCGTTCTCACAATTGATACCGCTCAAACTAGAACGGGATCCTCTCTATATATAGTTCAGCCCGGGAATTCCTAAGCCGATCTCCCTCCTTCATCCATCTCCCTCCTTCATCCATCTCCCTCACTTACATTGTGTTCTCGAAGACAATGTCCAGAGTTGGACGAGAGCTAGACAAGATCTTAGACGAGAACCTAACGAGGCTTGGCTCTAGCTTTTTCTTCCTTCAACAATACCCAACATTGTTTCATCTGGACCTTCACATGAACATACAGTACCCGCATTCTCATCAGGCATATATCACATGTTCCACAAGTTCAACAATTTGAATAGTTTTGAAAGACTGTATATGGTTGGTAGGAGGCAGGTAGGAGGCAGGTAGGAGGCAGGTAGGAGGCAGGTAGGAGACTGAGTAGAAGGTCGTTAACAATGTCAGTGTTCGTCTTAGGCAAAGAGGCTTCATAATACCACAATAGGTAAATCACTACCTAAGATATACAAATAAGAGCACTGATCCTGATAAGGTACGCGATAGCTTGGCCGGAATTGGCCGCAATTGGCCGGAATTGAGGGCTGCGGCCGGAATTGAGGGCTGCGGCCGGAATTGTCCAACTACAGGACCTCCAAAAGTCCACCACAAAAACTATTTAACTAAACTAAAATATGCATTGCGAAGTCCGGAATTCCAGGATTCTAACCAACCCAATTTGTTTTCCGTACGATTAAAAAAAGGTCGTTTGCGTTGGGCCTTTTTCTACTGAGGTAGCCTGGTGCACGGGTGTGGTTTGCACCCATTGGATCTCAATTCCGAGGTCGAGGTCCCTACACCCCATTAAACATCTTGTGAGAAATACTTACTACAGTCACCTACCCAAAAAGTGTATTTACCAACAAAGGTGTATTTACCAACAAAGGTGTATTTACCAACAAAGGTGTATTTACGAACAAAGGTGTATTTCTCCTAAAGAGGCAGGCGAGGAGTGCTGCCGAGAGATCGGTGAACGTAGACCCAATCACCGGACGGGTCGTTTGAGACCCATATTGTTAGAGTTCTATTACGTCAGGTACAGTGTTTTTCAAAAGTATTCAAATCAGCGCGACAAAATGTTTCGAACCAAGAAGACAGAATGATTCAAACCAGCGTGGCAAAACGATTCAAACCAGCGTGGCAAAATTAAACAAACCAATACACATAACCCCTAACAAGTTGTCATATACAGGATAACAAGGAAACCAATTCAATTCCGTCCAGTTCCGTCCGTCCGTTTTGAATCTTGATTGCTACTGCATGACTCCCCAAATGTAGTACATATAAGGCAATCATCCAGATATAGGATTTCAGAATAATGAATTCTAATGAATGTTGGTGTGAAACATTATGCCATTTGGTTTGAAAGACTGTACGAAGGGGTACGAAACTTTCTGAATGATTGGTTTGAATCGTTTTGTCGCGCTGGTTTGAAACATTTTGTTGCGCTGGTTTGAAACACTTTGTTGCGCTGGTTTGAAACACTTTGTTGCGCTGGTTTGAATAGTTTTGAAAACACTGTAAAAACCTGTACATCAATTTTTTTATGGTAAATACCTGTTCATCCGATGCTAGTTCTGGAAAATCGTTGGAGTTTGGCAGGCTATTTGCTTTGCTGGGGTCAGCTTCGGTGTCAGCCGTTGGTAGCTTGGTTCTCGCCTTGTACACTTTACCATAAGTGCCTGCTGATTTGTAACCGACGATTAGGTACTTCAGGAGCATGGGCTTCCGGCTTAGGTCTTTTTGGCGCCGATATGAACCAACGGTTTGGATCACCTGGGTGTATATGGTGTGTAGTTAGAATCATAGAGAACCCGTACCTCATCAATCTACCACTTCTTTTCAAACACTCAAAAATCAATATCCCCTTACTTTCCCTCTCCTTTTTTCCTCTCCTTTTTTCCTTTTCTGGTTTCCTCTGGACTCTGATGCAGCAAAGTGTAGCCTACTATAACCCACCCCCTGCATACAACATCCAGTGCGCTCAGCTCTCAGCTTTTTCTGTCATACTCACTCTGCATGTCCTCCAAGCTTGCCCCAATCCTCATAGTGGCACTCGTAGGCATTTCCCTTTTAACGTGTCTAGACACTCGTTTCCTGCACCTTGCACCCTTGTCTGTTGAATCGGCCACCGTGGCTTTTACAAAACAAGCCCCCCTTGCTGCTGCCCTCTTGGTGCTTGTAGCCTGCTCGTCTGCGTGTCGCTCTTACCTCGGCTCCCACTTGCACACGTTACTTTTTTCTCCTATGGTGTCAATGACCCGGACCTGGAACCTGCGCTTTTCGCCGGCCTCTGCTCGGGTGGGTGGAGAAATTGGTGGTTTGTCCAATGATGGAAATACATGTTTCATGAATTCGGTGCTCCAGGCCTTGGCATCGTCCCAAAAACTCATGGCGTTTTTTTCCCGGGAAATTCGAGCCCACGATGGTGATTTGGCGCCTCATATGCGTTTTACCGCCACTTTGAAAGCTCTCCTTGACGATTTGAACGGCTCCTATGGCTCCCGTGGCAAGGAATTTAGTACGCGGGGTCTCCTCAAACGTATGCCGGACGGGCCCAAGCAGAATTTCTTTATGGGCTATAATCAGGAGGATGCCCAGGAGTTCTACCAGCAAATCATGCGTATAGTGGAGAAAGAGCTCCAAACCAGCAGAAAAGCTGACCACAAAGTTGCTGGTGATGAAAACCCTACGGAGAAGTATGTCCCCATGCAGGACTCCTCCCATTCCACCGTCTATGTGCCTGCAGAGCAGATCGACCCCAATGTTCCTGCCCTGAAGCACCTAGCCTTTGCCCTTCATTTAGTTACTCCCGTGGACGGAATCTCGGCAGAACGGATCGGGTGCATGAACTGTGGAGAAACGGGCGGAATTCGTTATTCCGTTAACTCCGGCCTCAGTTTGAATCTCCCCTACGACCGTACATACGGCAGCTACTACAAGCTCCAGGATCTTTTGGACGAGTGGAAAAAACCTGAGTTCATCGACGACGTTAACTGCAACCGCTGTGGCTTGGTCCAGACACGTGATTTCCTCCACGAGGGTATGAAGAACAACGAGGCACTAGTGCCCAAGTTTCTGGAACGCATCCGGGAAATTGAGGCCGAGCTCCTGAACCCCTACATTTCTGACGACGTGTTCGAGCGGCTCACTACCAAGCAAATGATCCGCAAAACCCGCAAATCAAAGCAGATTTTCTTGGGTTCGCCGCCTCCTTTGCTCTGCATCCACATCAACCGTTCTGTCATGGACCCGCATACGTTCATGATCATGAAGAACTCCAAGAACTTAACGTTCCCTGCTGTCCTCGATATGGCTCCTTATACTGCCGAAGCCAGTGATGTGAATATGGACGCCAGACGGCCATTCCGAAAACAAGACGAGAGAGAAAATGATATGGAGAGAGAAAATGACATGGAGATAGAAAATAACGAAGAAGCCAACGAACAAGATGAGAAATATAATGTGAATGGAAGTTTTAATGGAAACGGAGATTTGAATGGAACTAGTGTTACTAACGGAAGTAACGAAAAAGAAGGGTCTCGGATTAACTACTACCTCCGGGCAGTCATCCTGCATATGGGCACACACAATTACGGCCACTACATCTGCTACCGAAAGCATCGGGGCGTGTGGTGGAAGGCCAACGACGAGGCCATCTATGCCACCACTGAGGACGAGGTGCTCACATCGCCAGGAACATTTATGCTCTTCTATGAGCGTGGAAACCCCGAGCCTACGTCCAATGATATGAGCGAACATAAAGCCGATGATGACGATGAAAATGATGAAAACAATGATAATGATGATGATGATCATGATGATGAAAAAGACAAAGAAGATGATGACGAAAAGAATGGTGTTAAAGAAGATGATGACGAAAAGAATCGTGTTAAAGAAGATGATGACGAAAAGAATCGTGTTAAAGAAGGTGAAGAGGAGTCGGATTCGGACTCGGACTCGGACTCAGATTCTGATTCAGACACTCAGCATTCACAACCTTTGCCTCACTTTCCTGGCGAGGAACGTGCGTTCCATGTGTAATATAATCGGACACTGCGTACACTGTAACCCTACACTACACTACACTACACTACACTTTATATACTACCCCTATAAACTACACTGCACTCCACTATATTACTATACACTATACTGCTGTAAAGAGACCTCAAACCTAGTTAAGTCAATAACATGTAGAGGTAGTGTTGAAAAAAGGCGATCGAGAGAGCACGCTCTGATGTCCAGCGGCTAACGAGATATCAGGCCATCTGTTTTCCTATACGATGAAGGAAGAATCCCCAGATATAAAATGGTGCCACCACCCCATCTTATAATTAAATAATTCAATCAACATCAACTGCCAGAGGTATACCAAGATGCCTCCAAGAACCAGACCCACCAAAAAGATTTCGTATTAATAATACTTCAAAGAACTCTGACCACTCTCTGGTCCTCCTGGTGCCGCAACTGTCGTTGCGGATCTGGCGTTATCTTCTCTACAGGTAGGGCTCCTGCATAGTGAACATTGTTGATAGGGACAAACACTAGACTTACTATTAGTATATATAAATGTAGTATATAGAGTGTAGTATACAGAGTGTAGTGCATAGAGTGTAGTGTATATAGTGTAGTATAGAGTGTAGTATACAGAGTGTAGTGCATAGAGTGTAGTATATAGAGTGTAGTATACAGAGTGTAGTATACAGAATGTAATTTGTAAGCCTGTAGTACAGTGTTTTTCAAACGTATTCAAACCAGCGCGACAAAATGTTTCGAACCAAGAAGTCAGAATGGTTCAAACCAGCGTGGCAAAACGATTCAAACCAGCGTGGCAAAATTAAACAAACCAATTACATCAAAAAGTTTCGTACACCCCTAACCAGTTGTTATATACAGGATAACAAGGAACCCAGTCCAGTTCAGTTCCTCCCTTTTGACCCTTAATTGGTACTGCAAGACCGCCAAATGTAATACATATTAAGCAATCGTCCAGATTTAAGATTGAAGATTGAAGAATATTGAAGTCTAATGAAAGTTGGTGTGAAACATTATGCCATTTGGTTTGA